>VMDO01002235.1:164103-174938 GCA_007922755.1 Pedetes capensis
ATATTGCCAGAACACGTTTTGGCAGACAATAGTGGAAAATTAGAGTCAATGAAAGTCAGTGGTCAGAAGTGGTTTTCACTATTCAAAACAAATGAGAAGGCACTCACAATTCTAAATAAAGAATTAACTAAAAAATAGTTTTTCAAAAAGGGTGTGGTATAGGTAAAATACTATACTAGAATACAAAAGCATTAAAGATGCCATCAAGGAAGTCTATCTGTCACTTTACACTTGGTGATTTCCTACTAGTCAACAATAGCTTTCCTTCTAATGCAAAGTAATTTGGGTAATGAGGGTGTTTCTTCCAAAAACAAATCTTTTTGAATAGAGACAGATAGAAAAATTTTATGACACATTATAATGATTTTTTCTTATCTCAATAGTAAAAATAGAATTTGGGGATTTAAAATTAAATAGGATTTCTCCAGATTGCCCATTCTTAATTATTTTTTGAAAAGCATTGTTATTGTTGTTGGGTGCCATCCAGTCAGTATCTGACTCATAGTGACGCTACATACAACAGGGAAAACAATATTGTTACTACTTCTCTGCTATTCATAGGGTTTTCAATAGCAGATTGCTTTTTGGGAGTGGGTTGCCAGGTCCTTCTCCCATTGAAAAGCATTAGATTTATATTTTTATCATCATAACTCATTATTTTAAGAGAAACTTCAAAATGAATCGTTACATACTTTAAATAAACAATTTCCAAAAATACTAATAGGAAGAGATAGCTTCAAATTATGACATATAGGAACTTCTTATTTTCTAGCCTCAAACTTGATACCAATTTTATACTTTTCTGATGATAAATATGTACTTTATCATGGAGGGGAGAAAAAAATTTTGCTTCTACCCTTCTGAGTTTTTAGTTAAGATGAACACCTAAAATAAAAGACAGATTAACAAAGAAAAACAAGCAGAAGTATAACATGTATACTTCATATGTAAGTGGAAGATTCCCAGGGAATGAGTAATTCTCAAAAAAAAAATGGCTTTGAACTCAGGTTTATACAGCATCTTTAACAAAGAATGGTAAACTTTTAGAGAAGTGACAAGTTGAAGAACAAGACTTTTAATGTCTTGTTGTTGTTGTTGTTGTTGTTAGGTGCCACTGAGTTGTTTCCTACTCATAGCGACCCACATAGGTTTTTTTTTTTTTGCAGTAGTGGGGTTTGAACCCAGGGCCTAACGCCTGCATGCTTTGCAAGTGCTGGTCCACTGAGCTGCACCCCCAGCCCATCTTTTTTTACTTTTTGAGATAGGGTCTCGCTAAATTATGCAGACGGCCTCTGGTCTCGAACTTGCGATCCTCCTGCCTCCACCTCCTGAGCCACTGGGATTACAAACATGCACCACCACGCCCAGCTCCTCATAGGGTTTTCAATGGCTGATTGTTGCGGGATTGCCTTGGGAGTGGATTGTCACATCCTTCTCCCACTTTTGTGGTGCTGAGAATCGAATTCGGGACCTCAGAGACTGCAGAGCAGCACTCTACAATCTGAGCTAAATCCCAGCCCTTTAATGTCTTAGATGTGGAAAATTATAGGAAGGCAAGTAAATGGTGGATAAAAGCTAGTTAGTACAGACTACCACACAGATTTCTCTGTTGCCATTTCTGGGCTGATAAAGAGTCTAAAGCTCTTTTCAGGGCCAGGTGTGGTGGCAAATGCCTGTAATCCTGGCCCTTAGGAAGCTGAGTGGGATTTGCAAAGACTGTGCAAGATCCTGGGCTCACACCGCAGTACCACCAAAGAAACCGCAAAAGTACATTTTGGTAGAGAAAAGAGGACTCCTTTGTCTTTGTAATTTCACGTCTTGCTCTTAGGGCAGACAAGGAGGGCAGAGTGTTTACCTTCAGCTCAAGACCATTATGCCTAAGGAGTATATTGTAGTGTGGCCTCATATTCTCATTAAATTATACTTTTATTTCAAATTGTCATAATTTTTTAATTTTTTCCTATATATATACACAACTTAGCAATAAGGTCAAACTTAACAAACCAATAAATTATATATATATATATATATATATATATATATATATATATATATATATTTGTTGTTGTTGTTGTTAGGTGCCGACCAGTTGGTATCTGACTCATAGCGACCCTCATAGGGTTTTCAATGGCTGACTGTTTCAGGATTCCCTTGGGAGTGGATTGCCAGGTCTTTCTCCCATTTTTGCGGTACTGGGAATTGAATTCGGGACCTCAGAGACTGCAGTGCAGCGCTCTACCAACTGAGCTAAATCCCAGCTCTTATATATGTATACATATATATAATATGTATGTACACATACATATATATGTTTTATATATATATATATATATTTTTTTTTTTCTTCTGTGCTAGGGATTGAACCCAGGGCCTCCTGCATGCTGGAGCAGGCATTCTACCACAGAACTATATTCCCAGCTCCAATTTTTATCAATTTAAACTATCACGAAGAAAACCATAAAATAATTTTTTATTTGTTGACAAATCACCTGCCACACTTAAACAATACATAAACAATTTTTTTCTGCTCTATATTTTGTAGTTAAATTTTGGAATGAATAATTGACTTGGTAAATGCTAAGCATATATTCCTCAAATTTATCTTGCTTTACGAATAGTATAACAAGATTTTTAAAAGTGAAATAATATGTTTCTCAAAGATTATATTTCCTTCATATTAAAAATCGAATTATTTATGGGATGTTTGGAAGACAGGCCATTCTTGATTAATCAGAGGTTGGAGTGGTCTTCTGAGTTTTCATAATTGAATTTCTGGATTTATTTCAGTTAGTAGAGGGAAGTAAAATACAAAATATACTCAAATGCACAATAAAAAAAATCTAGCCACTTATAGAATTAGTAATCAATCAAATAATACAGAATTCTCTGCCAAAAACCAGCTCTAAATTTCCCATAGCTTAAATTAGCAATAACTGGAAAAGACAATGAAAAATTTAATGCAAATCCAATTTAAAGTGAAAATGCAAATGTCACACAAGATACACTTTCTTGACATCATTGAAAGTGCTAATAAAGAACTATAAGAATCATTAGCAAATGAGAATCAACCACTCAAGAACTGGAGAATAGAAAAGCAAGGGTCAGTAGGTAGGAGCTTCAAAATGGAATTATTTGAATATCAAATGATTAAGAGAAACCCTGGGGAAAATATGGGTTGAGGATGTTGTGTCTTAATATCAAAAATTCTTTTTGAAATATTACAGTCCCAAACCAAGGAATTGTTTATTTTTTATCCATTCTAAAAGCAGTACATAATTGCAGGTATAACCTAAATGCTATTAAAATTGATCATGTATTTTTATGATTTTTATTTCCTTTTTCTTAAGCTACAGGGCCATTAAATCTTTTTAATCTTCCTGTTCTTTCTTCTCTTCCTTCTCCTGCTTCAGTCTTTATTTTGAATTTTTAGTCCCAGGGGTAAAGGGATCTATATAAAGTGGGCCTTTTCCCAGTAACAAATAGTGTCAGATCACTGGATCCTCTTTACAAAAACAGAAAAAGGAATGAGCCAAGAGTCATCTCAAATCTCAATGTTCTGCCATGTATGGTGGTGCACACCTGTGATCCCAGCACTTTGAAGGCAGAGGCACAGAGATTGTGAGTTTGAGGCCAGCTTGGACCACATAACAAAATTCTGTTTCAAAAAACAAGAAAAAACAAAACCCAAAAAAGCACAACTCCATATTCTGAAAATGATGAAAGGGCAGACACCTTTGGGATAGAGGTAATAACACTTTTTCACAGGCGCCATCATGTCTTCGGAGTGCAATGTCCACCTTCTGTGGCTTTTTCACAGTTCTCAATCCATTACTTCTCATCACTGGAGGAGAGTCTTTTTAAAAGAAAAGTGTACTTAGTAAAATTTTTAGTCTCCTCTACCTTGCACCACCTTCTTCACTTAAAGTTCCTAACTCTTCTTCAAGGTTTTTCAGGTTTATTTAATATACTTGAGGTAGTACAGAAAGACAAGAAAATTTAAGAGAACATGAGAAGGAATAGAGCCTCACCCCAGGATCTAGTTTAAGTTTTCCTGGATAAGAGTCAAGAATTTCAACCGCTGGGCATGGTGATGCATGCCTATAATCCCACCAACTGAGGAGGCTGAAGCAGGAGGATTGAAAGTTCCAGGCCAGAGGCAGCCTGCACAATTTAGTAAGTAAAATTAAAAAATAAAAAATGGGCTGAGGTAGAGCACTTGCAAAGTATGTGCAAGGGCATGGATTCAATCCCAAAAAAAAAGAGACACAACTACCAAAAAAACTGACGTGAGATCTGCCTGTATAAAAACATTTTTGGAGATATTTCAAGTGAAAATGTGAGAATAGCTATGCTAAATGTAGAAATAAATGCATGTGACCTTTGAGTTTAACCTCACTTTCTTCTTTATAATCTTGTGCTTCTTTGAGAATCTCACAAACAAGACTATGGGCCATGTTTTCAGTCAACATATGCCTACATAACTCTCCTGTGACTGTTCTTAATCTGTGAACCTATATAATACCTCTCCTGGGCCATTCCATAATATCGTCTTACCAAAGAGAAGTTCCTTTGACAGAAGGTATATCAAAACATTTCTTCTTTGGCCAATTTAACCTGTTTCTACCTTATTGATACTTCCAAAACCTTAACAATGTACCTTGTAAAGCCACCTTCCAATCTCATTTACATAAAAGGGAATTCTTTAAGATAGAATAGGTAAATTGGTTTATTGTTTTATTTAGACTTTTAATTGTAAATTACATCTTTTAAACAATGTAATATCAAAAGTCACAAAATCTTATATGTAGCTATTGTCAAGCGACTCAAATTCTACTTTCTCTCTTTGCGAAGCTTGCCCCCATGTCTTGGATGTATACTATGATTCCTCACTTAAGCATATCAGCTTCTTGCTGGGTACTCGTGTTTTCCTTAAAGCTATCTCTTACCATGTTGCAGAAAATTTTAAATCAGAAGTTAAGATGTCATAATGGTTGCTTAAAATGTAATTACTAAAACTTAATGTTCCTTGTTTAAAATGTATACATTCCATCCTGTAGGTCACCTCCCATCTCCTTGCTTCTTATCTATTTCCATGACAACCTCCACCCTGTTAGCCACTTCTTGATTTCTTACAATTGCTAAACTCAGTTTATTTTCTACTCTCCACCCTGTTGGCCACCTTGGCCATCAGCTCAGACCCTGTCAGACTGAGTTCAGCCTCCCAACTTCTCCAATGGGGGCCCAGAAATTAATTTCAGTATTCCTGGTCAGGGAACCAGTTATGAAGTGATATGAGAAAACTGAAAGTTCTTCAAGAGACTCAGGAGTTGGGTAAAATAAAAAATATATTGCTATAGCAAGATCATCCCATGGAAACAAGTCCTTTCAGGACTGACCCTGAACCCCTGTTCTCCTGGGGTTATATAGTTTACAGGGTGGGTGTTGTCAACTGAAACCACATATACACAGCCTACATGATCATCTTTCTGTGAGTTAAGCTAGTTACCATGGAAATAGACAGGTAACATCTACATGAAACAAGAAATCAGGAAGTGACCAACAGGGTGGTGAGTACCTGAATAGACTGAGTTTAGCAATTGTAAGAAATCCAGAAGTGGCCAACAGGATGCAGGATAGACAAGCTGAGTTTAGCAATTGTAAGAAATTGGGAAATGACTGTGGGGTGGAGGTTTTCAAGGAAATAGATAAGAAGCAAGGAGATGGGAAGTGACTAACAGAATAGAATGTTTAAGTCTTAAACAAGGAACATTAAGTTCTAGTAACTACATTTTAAGCAAACATTATGACATCTTTTGATTTAAACTTTTCTGCAACAAGCACTACCTAATAAACTTTCTAACTTTGTTTCACTCTCTGAGTTGACCTAAAAATTCCTTTTTTGTGTGTTGGAGCCAAGGACCTGAGTAGAGGTGAGAAGTGGAACTCCTCAGACTGGGCAGCAATGCTGGGCTGCATCTCTTTCACCACTGCTGACACACCTTCTTTCCTTACCCATGAATGAAGTTTATTTTTCTTTCCTTCAGTCTTCTGATCATCTTGCTTTTCTTACCTTCTAAATAAGAGTGCTTATCCCTCTTTTTCTGAGAACTCTTTTGTTGAAAGTCTTAGAAATCAGGGATCATGTTTTTGAGCTGCTTTGTATTTCACTTGGTAAAAAGATGTATTTCAGATACTACATTTGATCTTAGCTAAAAGGCTGAGAGGGGCTGGGATTTAGCTCAGTGGGTAGAGCACTGCGCTGCAGTCTCTGAGGTCCTGAGTTCAATTCCCAGCACTGCAAAAATGGGAGAAGGGCCTGGCAACCCACTCCCAAGGCAATCCCGAAGCACCCAGCCATTGAAAACCCTATGAGGGTCACTATGAGTCGGATACCGACTCGAGGGCACCTAACAACAACAACAACAAAAGGCTGAGAAGCTTTTCTTTTTAAAAGACTCTCTTCCAGTAATGGGGGTTGGAGTTTAGTTCAGTCGGGAGAGTACTGCTCTGTGCTCTCTGAGATCCAGGATTTGAACCCCAGCACCATAAAGATGGGAGAAGAATATGGCAATCCACTCCCAAAGCAAAACCGAAAACAATCAGCCACTGAAACACCCTGTGAATGGCAGATAAGCACTGACATAGTGCCTGACATGGCACAGTGTTGGGTTGTGTTTCATTCTGTTGTACACAGGGTCGCTATCAGTCGATCTGACTCGACAGTACCTAACACAACAACTTCCAGTGATAAAAAGTCATGGATTGAGAACTGTGAAAAGGCTATGGGGGGTGTTACTGGGGAGCTCAAGTCCAGGAATCTAGCAGCAAACCTTGTGTTTTGTGTTCAGCATATAAAACAATTTATACCTGATAGGAAAATCTTATAAGGCAAGCAAGAGGCCAGAGACACAATGGAAGACATTCTGACCCTGTAGAGGAAGAATTTTACTGGGAAAAGTAAAGGGGTGAGAGGAGATAGGAAAGAAGCCTCTAGGCAGCCATCAAAGGGAGGGAAATGGGTATTGCTGCAACAAGTTGAGGTGAAGCTGGGGGTTATACAGGACTGGCAAGGCCTTTGTCTTACCAGCAAGAAAGGTTTCCTTGGAAGGGAGGAGAGTGAGTTTAGGAGGTTGGGCAATTTGTCCTTCCATATTAAGTCACCAGGTGATCTCTGTTATGTCAGGACCTTGGAGCTGTGTCAAGAGAGGGACCTTAATACTCTCAATACCCAACACAGACATGATAGTAGAGAGTACAGACAAGGTTTATTAAAAGAAGTATATCTTTAAGGAATAATTACCAGGAAAACTGAGGCATCTGGAGAAATTTAGATAACAGTGGCAAGGAACTTGAAAAAACCTGGTTCCCTGGGTGAATCAGCATAAGGATGTTTCTATCCTCCAGGGGAAGGTAAAGCCAGAGAGAACAGGAATGTTAAAAACTTCTAGAAGGAAAAGTGCTTTGGATAGAGAAGATGGTGGGGCTGACAGAAAGGGTGGCTCATGTGAAGCTGCCCTGGAGAAGGGGAGGTATGCATGCACCCACGCAGGAAGAGGAGGAGAGAAGAGAGGAAGAGGGCAAGCGTATGTTCCCTCTACTTCAGTCCAAACAAGGGCATGCCACATTGATGTCAGCTGTGGGTGCTCATCTCTGGGTATTTAGTGTAATGTGAGCTCTGCATGGAAAAGCCCTTTGTTGTGGTTTAGGGCACATGAAACCTAGGGTCTTTGCTTTCTAAAATAGCTCAATGGACTTGTTTAGCATCTTTCAAAAGGATGGGCCAATAGATATATCAGAAAGATCTGCCTTTGTACTCAGGCAGCTGTTCATCGTGGATTAGGGTGTGGGGGGCCATTAGAATAACTTTCCAATATTCTTAGAGATTTGTCCTGCACATGGCTTCATTCATTTATGGCTGGATGCAGAGATAGTCAGAATCCTCTTCCTCTTTGGTTTTTTCTGTTAATATCTAAGCTAACCTACCTAACAGGGTGCATCTCAGAAATGTTTCAACATGTAATCTGAACAAAATAAAATTCACTTTCTATATGAAAATCAAGCTTTACCAGGTCAAACAGTTACTACATGCAAAATCTCAGGAAGCCTTTATTGTATGACTATTTTGCTGTATGTAGAAACAAATCTCTTTCATTCTGGATTTGAAATGTAATCTCCTCCCTAGCCAATTCATTTTTAAAGAAATCTAAGTACCAGAGAACTCCATTGCCTGAATAAATTTTGGCTTCTTCCTAGACAGAGTAATTGAAAAGAAGATATGACTAAATAGCTTTGCTCATTATTATTCAGCCAAGGGCATCCATATAAGTGAAGAACAGGACATATTGGTACATTCCTTCCCAGTACACTCGAATGAACCATAGGTAATTGTACTTAATCTTTGGGTCATTCCTTGTTCTAGCGTAACAGAGTGAGCCCTGGGCATAAATTTTAGGCTGAATTCCAATATTAAAGGGCTATCTACATTTGCAAATTATACTTTTCAAGTATATTACAATCCATCTCAGTGTTTTTGTTAGGTGCCATCAAGTCAGGTCTGACTCATTGTTGTTGTTGTTGTTAGGTGCCGTCGAAGTCAGTGTCCAACTCATAGCGACCCTCATAGGGTTTTCAATGGCTGACTGTTTCGGGATTGCCTTGGGAGTGGATTGCCAGTCCCTTCTCCCATTTTGGGGGTGCTGGGAATTGAACTCGGGACCTCAGAGACTGCAGCGCAGTGCTCTACCCACTGAGCTAAATCCCAGCCCGGTCTGACTCATAGGGACCCCTATATACAACAGGTGAAACACTACCTGACCCTGTCATGCCTGACACTATGGTCAGTGCCTCTTTGCTGTTCATAAGGTTCTCAATGACTGATTGTTTTTTGGGAGTGGGCTGCCAGGTCCTTCTCCCAAGTCTACAGCACCTGGTATTCCCAGGTGGTCTCCCATCCAAGTACTAACCAGGCCCCATTCTTCTTAGTCTCTGAGATCTCAGTAGACTACTCTAAAGAGAATCTAGCCAGTAATATGTCTCCAAAAATAAAATATGGAATGATTATTCTTTATAAAAACATGGTTTATAAAAGATTTTTATTACATTTCACTTAAATATTTATTAGGTAAAATGTGGTTCATCATTTGTGATTATAAACCTTTATCAAATATTTTGTGATATTCTTAATTTCACTATTAAGAATATGAGTAATAATTGTAGAAAGAACTTGTTATCTTCAGTAAAGTCCTGTTAGAAACTAATAAAAAATTTTATTATTTTTTAAAAAATTCATAATCTTAAAGTTATTCTTCCTGTATTTCATTTCTGTGACTTAAAATACTGATTTTTCACAAACATTTTTGTCTTTTACTGTATGGAAAAACATACCAAACCTTGCAAAAATAATAAGTACAATTTTTTTTTTCTTGTGGTGGGGGTCTCACTGTGTAGCCCAGGCTGGCCTGGAACCCATTATGTAGACCAGGCTGGCCTCGAACTCTTATTGATCCTCCTGCCTTAGGCTCCTGAGTTCTGGGATTAAGGCATGTGCCACCACACTCAGCTTGAAAAGATAATTTAATTCAAATTTTCTTCTAGGCATTGTACTTCCTTTCTTTTCCAAATAGCATGGTGCCATTGTTTAAATTCAAAGTATATTTATGACCAAATTTTAAAAATTTAATTATCATACAATATAATGGGTTTTATAATGGCATTTTCTTCCAGTTATATTGTTAATTTGCTCTTTTCCAACCCCTTATTACTCATTCCTGTCCCCCCCTCCACTATTCCCCTCTAGCCTCCAGGTAGTTTAGTAACATTTTTCACCTTAAGTATTTCCTTTAAGAAGAGCATTACTTGGAATTTGTATTGCTCTCTTAGCAAGGTTGGGTTCTTTGTTGCCTTGATAAGATATAGAGGTCTTTATTCATCTTTGCATAGAACTAAATTATCAGAGTATATCATTGCACTGCTGAAACTATTTTACTGACTTTCACACTGCAAATTGATTTTAAAATATGTTTGCCTTATAAAGGTGAAGACTGCATTACTTGTGCTTAAACACTGTATAGACCACAGTTACTATTTTTTCATCATGCTTAAATGGGTCACACTGTTTATTCTTTGGAACGTCCAATTGTCTATAATAACTTACTGCAGAGAAAAAAATCTGTTCTGTATTTCTACAATCTGTATTCTTTAACCTTATGAACTTAAAACAATAAATCACCTTAATCTTACAACCTACAATAATATATTTGGATATATGCACTGTTATATTTATTACATTTTATCTCATTTGTGATAAATAGTGATTCTGTTCTGCACTTACTTAGTTGTAAGTTTCAAGTAAGTACAACAGAAAAATGCATACTGATAATGATTTATCGATAAAACTTGCAAACATTTCAGCTTGAAGAAAAGTAGTTTATTTATTAAGTTTTTAGCCATATAATTTCATTATATTACGTATATGTTGTTGGGTGCCATCAAGTAGACGTCCAACTCACAGTGACCCTACGTGCAACAGAGGAAACACTATTGTCAGCACTTCTCTGCTATTCATAGGGTTTTCAATAGTAGACTGTGTTTTGGGAGTGGGTTGCCAGGTCCTTCTTCCAAGCCTACAGCATCTAGTATTCCCAGGCGGTCTCCCATCTGCATACTGAGGCCCAACCCTGTTTAGCTTTTCTGAGATCTGATGGGATCAGATGCCACAGTGGTACGGCTCGCTCTCTCTCTCTCTCTCTCTCTCTCTCTCTCTCTCTCCATATATATATACATATATACATATATATATATATATATATATATATATATATATATATATATATATA
>VMDO01002236.1:0-15096 GCA_007922755.1 Pedetes capensis
CTTACTGTCTGTAAGATCAGGCTCCTTCCCTTTGCCACTCTCTCTGCTGGCACCACGTGATGCTTTTCTTCTCAGTAGCATGTCATACATTTATTGTTGTAGTTCTTTGCTGTCTGTCATCCCACTAGAGTGTAAGCTCCCTGAGAAAGGGACTTTCTCTGTCGTATTTATAGCCATGCCACCCTGGCATCCTACCTCATCAGCTAAGCTGGGTTGGGCCTGGTTGTCCTTGGATGCGAGACTCGAGTGCTGTAGGCCTGGGAGAAGGGCTCTGCAGCCCACTCCCGAAACAATCAGCTATCAAAAACCCTGAGTCGCAGAGAAGTACTGACATAGTGATGGGCATGGCACAGTGTCAGGTACTGTTTTTTCAGTTGTACATAGGGTTGCTATGAGTCCAACTGGACTCCACGGCACCTAACAACAACAACAATTTATAGGTGAATCTTTGGTGACAAAAACAGTGCATAAAACATAATAGAGACTTAATAAGCAGTTGGTGGTTGAATGAACAAACCCAGGCTGCCTTACTCCTGGTCGAAAACTCTCCCTCTGTACCATACTGCATCCCAGAGAAGCCAGAGGAACAGGAGAATGTAGGAGGGGTTGGCTCAGGCTGGAGGGAAGCAACCTTACGGACATGCTGACCCAGGACATGACCTCTAGAGTCTGGGTGTGTCAGGGGGCTCTCTGGCGCTCTTGTGGCACCCCATGAGGAGATTATTGAGGACAGCAATTGCCTCTCCTTCACAGCCTTTTCCCCAGAGGTGCTGCCATCACTATCCTTGAGACTACTGTCATCTGCCTCCTCTTACATCTGTCACCCAACATTTATTGAGCACCTACTGTATGCCAGGCTCAGGACTGGGCGCCATGGAGATAGAGATAAATGAAACATTGTCCTCACTCCTGGGGAGCTCATGGCTTAGTCAGCAAGGCAGATGAGTGAGTGCACAGCACATGAGCACAGGGGAAGATTCTGACAGAGGAGGTGGAGGAGCAGTGGGGTATAGGGCATTCGGAGGAGGTGACAATGGCCATGACCAGGTTGGCAAAGGGCAGTAGTTAGGGAAGATTTCAGAAGAGAGGCGGTTTGACCTGGGTCTTTCAGGATCAGGGAGGGAGACATAGAGAAAAGAGATCTGACATTGCCAGCCAAGGGAATGGGTAGTGCAGAAGGTTCAGTTGAACTGAAGAATTGCAGGTCCAGGAAGGGGTGAGACTAAGGAAAAGTTGGAAAGGTTGGTCAGAATCAGATGTTGACAGGCCTTGAATACCAAGCTCAGGAGCCTGGGCTGAGTCTGTTGGCAATGAGTACCACTACAGTGTTTTCAACCATGGCGACTTGGTCAGATTTACTCTCTTAGAAGCTCGTCCTGGCTTCTAGGTGCTGAGTGGTTTGGAGTAGCAGATGTAGAGCCAAGGAACTGGGTTAGAGTGTTATCAAGGTGCCCAGGTTGGAGACAACAGTGATCAGGATAAAAGCAGAGTGGTGGGTGTGGAGGAGCAGGAATGGATTCAAGAGCTATTCAGAAGCTAGGTACAGTGGCACATGCCTCTAATCCCAGCAATTTAGGAGGCTGAGGCAGGAGGACCACAGGTTTAAGGCCAGAGGCAGCCTTTATAACTCAGTGAGACCTTGTCTCAAAATTAAAAAAATTAAAATGGGCTGGGGATGCAGCCCAGTGGTGGATCACTTGTAATGTATGCACAAGGCCCTGGGTTCAGACCCTCTAGTACCGTGACCAAGAAAAAAAAAAAAAAGAAAGAAAAAAAAGAAAGAAAACAAAAAAAGAAAAATATGCTGTACAGGAAGTGGACCTATATACACAGTGGGAAGGCAAACGAGGCTGAAGGGTCATTGTCCAGGATTCCAATGCTGGAAGTTGTTGGGATGTAGGGTGAGGAAGCAGAGGTGAAGGTTGATCTGGCCCTCTCTGACATCTTACACTTACCCGATGCTGTTACCTAGCTTCCTGATCTCACTGTAGCCAGATGGTGCCTAGCTTAGGTTTCTCTGTTCTTTGGATGTGATAAGCTTCTTCCTGCCTCAAGCCTCTCACCCATTGTTTCCTCTGCCTGTAACATTGTTCCAGTAAGTTACAGCCTGCTCCACCCCTTGGCTTTCTCTGACTTCTGGGTGGATAGGTCAGTCATGGTTCCTTTCACAAGATGGAGTGAGTCTCATCCCTGGGACTTTTCCCAATGGTGAAAATAACATTTCCACTGCTCAGTTAATACTTGTCACCCCACTTAACTACAAGTTCCCTGAAGACAGGAGCTCTTTTTTACTTATTCCCTGGCATATTGATGCTCTCAGCATGGAGCTTGGCACTTAGCTGTTCATTAAACACTTGTTGAATGAATGAATTGTGAATTAATGAATGAGGTTTATTTGGATGCACAGGATTCCACAGAGGTACTGTATAATAGCAGTTGGGTAGGGAGTTTAGGCTCTTTCTTTTTCTTTCTTTTGTTTTCTGTTCTTTTTTTTTTTTTTTGCACTGCTGGTGGTTGAACCTAGGGCCTTGCACATGCTACAGAAGTGCCATACCACTGAGCTGCACCCTCAGCTGTTTTTTATTGTTTATTTTGAGACAGGGTCTTGCTAATATGCACAGGCTGCCTCTGGCCTCAAACTAGCCATTCTTCTCACTCTGCCTCCCAGGTTACTGGGATTACAGGTGTGGGCCATGGCAGCTGGTGTAGGCTCATGCATGGATAGGACGATGGATCAGGAAGTTTTTAACTATGAGGGACTCTATAAGCTGTTTATTTAGGGAAAGAGACCTTGGGCAGGGTGGGACGGTGGGGGCCATGGCACTCCACAGGCTGCTCCTGACTCCACTGTATACTTTGAAGGATACAGAATTTACACTTACTGGTCCCTTGCAGCAAGTAGAACCATCAGTAGAACTTGCCACCTTGATAGAGATCTAAAGTCAAAATAACACTTTCCCACCATAACGAGGGACCCTGACAAGCAGGTCAGGAGATTAGGTGGAAATGAAGAGAGGCCCAGGAACTTAATCATATGCCAGGGTGAGAGGTGGGAAGAGGGCTTGACTTGCTCAGCATGAAGGTGCTCACCTGGGGTTCATTCAGGTGCAGGAGGCCAGAGACAAAGCTGGGACCCCCAAGGAGTCTCAGAGCAACAGAAGTCTTGTGTGAGGAAGAACTCCGCTCAAAGCCTTCCAATAATGAGGCTCATAGGTAGTGAGCACCCTGTTACTGGAGGATGAATGACTTCCTGATGGGATTGTTGTCAGAGACCTGAATGCAAGATGGGAGCCTGAACATTTATGACCTTTCAAGTTCCCCTCTATTTATGAGGATGTTCTTGCTTTAAGACAGGAAATCATCTTTAAATATTTGCCTGGCTCAGCAATAGAAGGGTATTTGCCACCTGCCTCAGAGACATCCGTGGACCTGTTCAGGTTCCTAAGGAGGATCAGGAAGACTGTGAAGCTGAATCAAGGACCACTGTGGACCTCAGGATAGGCTCAGCTGCAGAGCTGGGGCTTCCATGAATCTGTAGAGGTGGTTTTCTGTGCCCCCCAATAAACTGTTCTTTGTACAAGAATCATCCCATTGACTCAATGTTCTATTCTTAAATTTTCTCTGTAGGAGAAATCATGAAATCTTTTTAAATAAACAATTTTAATACACTTTTTGGGCTAGGATTTAGCTCAGTTGGTAGAACACTGCGCTGCAGTCTCTGAGACCCTGAGTTTAATTCCCAGCACCGCAAAAATTGGAGAAGGACCTGGCAATCCACTCCGGAGGCAATCCCGAAACAGTCAGCCATTGAAAACCCTATGAGGATCGCTGTGAGTCGGATGCTGACTAGACGGCACCTAACAACAACAATACACTTTTTTCTTTTCTTTCTCTCTTTTTTTTCAGTGTTGAGGATCGAACCCAAGGCCTTGTTTGTGCCAGGCAAGGGCTCTACCACTAAGTTACCTTCCCAGCCTGTTTGCGTGGGGGGGTGTGTGTGTGTTTTGAGACAAAGTCTCCCTATGTAGCCCATGGTGGCCTGCAACTCACTATGTACCCTAGGTTGGCATCAAACTTATGTCAATTATCCTGCCTCAGCCTCCCAAGTAGCTGGGATTACCAACTGCTAGCAACCATGTTTTTAAATTCTCTCCCAAGGAAATCTAATCTATAGATAAAGCTGAGAATCCTCAGTCTAAATTAATTAGAGGAAAACATATGTAAATATAATTTTTAAATTCTTTTTATAAATTCTTTGAAAGCAGATAATCAAATTACTCATTCATATGTATTATATGCCTGCAGCCATTCCACTGTGGTGTCCAGTCTCATCAGATCTCAGAAGCTAAGCAGGGTCAGGCCTGGTTAGTACTTGGATGGGAGGCCACCTGGGAACACCAGATGCTATACGCTTGGGAGAAGGACCTGGCAACCCACTCCCAAAAAACTATCAGCCATTGAAAACCCTATGAATAACAGAGAAACACTGACGATAATGTTTCTCCTGTTGTACATAGGGTCACTATGAGTCAGACATCGACTCAACTGCATCTAACAACAATGTATTATATGTGTGTGGGGAAGTTTAAGATAGTGCTTTTTCTTAAAAAGAATCTTGTCTGTATTTAAGCTATGCAAGTGCAAAGGAGCATGTAATACCTATAAATCATGAGAGCATCCTCATTTTAATATTTTTTATTTTGAGAGGCAAAAGAAGCCAGGCTATGGAGCATGCAAAGCATGCCATTTTAAAAAGGGTTATTTTGCCTTTATTTTGCCTGTTAGTTGTGCCCACTTCCTGGTATAAAGAAACAAATAAAAATAAAGAATCAGTTCTAAGTTGGGCATGGTGGCACACACCTGTAATCCCAGCTGCTGAGGAGGATGAAGCAAGGGATCATGAGTTTGAGCCCAGAGATAGCCTGTACAATTTAGCGCAACCCTAACTCAAAATAAAAACTAAAAACGAGGGACTGGGGGTACAGCTTAGTGGTAGAGCACTTACTTAGCATGTGTGAGGCACTGGGTTCAGTCCTAAGCACCACAAGGAAAAAAAAATAATCAGTTCTATTTATATTTACGTCATTTCATACTTCTCAAAATGTGTTCCCATCTGCTTTCACCACCACTATCCTTGCAGCAGCCCTGGGAGGGAAGCAGAGTCAGAATTATCATCTCCATTTTGTGCCTGGATAAACAGAGGCCCAGTTAAGGAAAACGGCTTCTCTCAGGCCACAAAATTCATTGGGGGAGGCACAGGCAACAGCACCCATGACTCCAGCCCCTTTTCTTTGCCTTCTGCCACCTTCCGCTTACTGCTTCTTTCTTTCTCTCTCTCTCTCTCGCTCGCTTGCTCGCTCTCTCTCTCTCTCTTTCTTTCTTTCTTTCTAATTCTCTCTTTCTCTCCTCTCCCCCCTCCATTTTGCCTCTTTCTCATTTTTTCTCTTTCCCTCTCTGTGTTTCTCTTTCTACTTCAACTTCCCTCTCCTTCTTTCTCCAACCCACAGATTGGAGTCAGCTTTGCAAGTTGTCCAAAGCTTTGCTGACTCTGGAAGTCTGCCAGTCCCACAGCCACAGACTCATGTCACCACAAACTTAGCATCTCTGCCTTGACAAGTCCTTTCCAGCCAGGATGCAGAGATTATCTTGGGGTGACGCTCTGGCCTCCAACTGGCTCCAGATAAGATAAGGGTGGGGATCAACTCTATAAACAGGCCCCATCCTCCCTGCTGGCCTAGGCCTAGCTAGCTCTGGCCACAGCAGCTCAGGATCAGCATGGCCATCTGCCTGTGGGCAGTCACGCTGGCCTTGGCTGCCCTCCTCATGGACAAGGGTGAGTGGGCAGAACTAGAGTCTCTGAGGCTTGGCATTGGTAGGTGAGCTTGTGGGTGGGAGCAGAGGCAAGGTCTGGGTCTCCCCGGGAGGCCTTAGCTTTCTGCCTACAGCTTCTTTCTCCATGTGTACCTGCCACTGTGCCTGCAGCTATAGCCCTGTGGCATCCGATCCCGTCAGATCTCAGAAGCAAAGCAGGGTCGGGTCTGGTTAGTACCTGGATGGGAGACCGCCTGGGAACACCAGAAGCTGTAGGCTTGGGAGAAGGACCTGGCAACCCCCTCCCAAAAATCAATCTGCCATTGAAAACCCTATGAACAGCAGAGAAGCATTGACAATAGTGTTTCCCCTGTTGTACAGAGGGTCGCTATGAGTCGGATACCGACTTGACGGCACCTAACAACAACAACAACACCTGCCACTGTGGTGGGCAGAACCCTGACTGGTACAAAAGAAAGTTGGATTCAAATCCTGACTCTGGCCCACAATTGCCAAAGTCCCCTCCCCTCTAGGACCTCAGTTTCTCCAGCTGTAAAGTAGAAGGTTGTTCCAGTTCAAAGCTCTCCTGAGCAATTACTGAGCTGGAGGCTGAAGATGCAGAAGGAGCAGGCAGGTCTCAGCCTTCAGGGGAGAGAGGTGAGTATGCTGCCACAGGGGGGTGGCTGCCACGAGAGACCTGGCCTGAGTCCTCTGAGCAACAGGCTGTGGTTTGGGACCAAGGACAGCCATGCACACATGTGGGTGCCCTCCTTCTGCAAGCCCTCTTGCAAATGTGCAACTAGACACCTGGGGTGGGCTTCTTTGGGCCTGGGGCCCCTCAGCAGTATCATAACTATTGTGTCAGGCACTGTTCTGGGCCCTTTACACATCAGTGACCAAAATAGAAAAAGCACTGTCCTGACGGAGCTTAAACCCAATGGGGTAGAGAAGATCAATAAACAATAAATGGAATAGGTACAATATATGTTAGATAGTATGTTAGATTATGATAACAGCTAAGGAAAAATATGGGGCTGGGTGATGGGGATTGAGAGGGGGTTTAAGTCAGGGGAGGTCTCTTTGAGAGGCTGATGTTTGAATACAACTTGAAGGAGTGAGCTATCCTGATAGTTGGGAGAAAAGGGTTTCAGGCAGAGGGAATAGCCAGTACAAGGACCCTGAGGCAGAAGCATGCTTAGAGTGTTGGAGGTACTGCAACAGGCCAGTGTGGCTGGAAGGAAGTGAAGGGCATGGGTCAGGGCAAAGAGAGATGAGAGGGAACTGGGAACCATACTGGGTAAGGACTTGTGGGCCAATGCAAGAACTTGGCTTTTCCTCTGAGTGGGAGGCAATGAAGTGTTTTGAGAAGAGTTGTGCCTTTAAAGAATTGCTCTAGCTGGGCACCGTGGCACACTCCTGTAATCCCCGTGATTCAGGAGGCTGGGGCAGGAGGATCGCAAGTTTGAGGCTAAAGGTAGCCTGTGTAATGTAGCAAGACCCTGTCTCGAGATAAAAAATAAAATGGGGTTCGAGGTGCAGTTCAGTGGTAGAACACTTGCCTAACATGGCCTTGGGTTCAACTCCCCAATAGTGGAAAAAAATACAAAGAAAGAAAAAAGAAAAAAGGAATTACTCTAGTTAGTTGGGCTGGGATTTAGCTCAGTTGGTGGAGCACTGCGCTGCAGTCTCTGAGGTCCTGAGTTCGATTCCCAGCACCACAAAAATGGAAGAAGGACCTGGCAACCCACTCCCAAGGCAATCCCAAAACAGTCAGCCATTGAAAACCCTACGAGGGTCGCTATGAGTTAGATACTGACTTGACAGCACCTAACAACAGCAACAACAACTAGTTAGTATGTTGGAAATAAACTGAATGGGAAAACGAAGAGACCAATTAGGACCCATGTGGACAAAAGCCATAGTGTTATAAGGCAACACCTGGCTGTATCCCAGGGCCACTAACCTCACAACCATTTCCCCATCCATTTCCCCTCCTGGGGACCCAGACCTGGGGGCTGGGGCAATGAGGAAGGGGTCTGTGAGCTCTGGTCAGACATAGGCTGCTTACTCCCAGCCTGGCTTTCACCCGCTGAACAGCTCTTCAGTTGGGAAATTAAGGAGCCTACCCTGAAGATGATCCTTGCACACATTTCAGACTCCCACCTGGGTCAAATGAGGGGGCACCTTGAGTCAAGGTCAGGGGAAGCCTGGGGGCAAATAAAACTGTTCCCCTCATCCCCCAGGAAGAAACTCTGACACCATAGAGTTCTGAAGCCTCTCATCTCCCAATCCACCTCAGTGATCACCCTGTGAGGCATTAAACAGGGTAATATATGGGGAAAAGACAAGGAGCCCCAAGAAGCTCAGGTTCATAGGGAGGCAGGGTGACCTAGTCAGGGGGACAGTATGTGGTTTCATGACGGAGTCTAAATTTTGTCTGCTCAGGAAAGTGTGGGGAGTAATAGGGAAAGATTCTGAGACTTGAAAGAATGGTATGATTCAATAGGAGGGGAATGAGGAGAGGGACATTTCAGGCAGGGGAAATCCCATGAGCCACAGAAGAGCCTGTTCCAGGAACAGTGAGCAGAGAAGAACAGCTGGGGCTTAGGGACTAGGGGGAGTGTGTTGGACAGAACCCTAGGAGCAAGGTTAAGGTCAGTTCACACAGTGCCCTAAACATAACAGTAGGAGCTCAAGTCCAGAGGGAGACTTACTGAGCACAATGAAGAGCCAAGGCCAGGGCCTTGCTCATGCTAGGCAAGTGCTCCACCACTGAGCTGCACCCCCAGCCCCTCTGTTCTTTCCTTCCTTCCTCCCTTCTTTCTTTCCTTTCTTTCTTCCTTCCTTCCTCCCTTCCTTCCTTCTTTCCTTCCCTCCCTCCCTCCCTTCTTCCTTCCTTTCTTTCCCTCTTCTTTTTCTTCCTTCCTTCCTTCCTTCTTTCCTTCCCTCCCTCCCTCCCTTCTTCCTTCCTTCCTTCCTTCCTTTCTTCTTTTTCTCTTTCTTCCTTCCTTCCTTCCTTCTTTCCTTCCCTCCCTCCCTTTCTTCCTTCCTTTCTTTCCTTCTTCTTTTTCTTCCTTCCTTCCTTCCTTCTTTCCTTCCCTCCCTCCCTCCCTTCTTCCTTCCTTCCTTTCTTCTTTTTCTTTCTTTCAACAGGGCCTCACTAAATTGCTTAGGCTGCCTCTGGCCTCAAACTCACAATCTTCCTGCCTTAGCCTCCCTAGTCACTGGGATTACAGGTGTGCACCATAGTGTCTGGCTCGGTTTTTTAAATGCTTTTCTTTCCCCTAATAGTTACATACCACGAAATGCACAAATCTTTTCACTCAGTAAATCTTACCAATGAGCTTTGATAATGCATATACCTGTGTAACACAAACCTCTACCAAGATACAGAACGCTTCCTCTGCCCCAGATACTTCTCTCATGCCTGTCCATCTTGGCCCCCACCCACTGCTCAGAGGCAGCAGAGCAGGGCTGCTCAGTGCCCAGAGGCAACCACTGTTCTGGTTTTTTTCTACCACTGGTTAGTTGGCCTGTTCTAGACTGTCACACAAATGGAATCCTACTGTATGTAATCTTTTGTGTCTGTTTTCCTTCACTCAGCAAATGTTTTTGAGATCCAGCTGTGTTGTGTGTATCAGTTGCCTGTTTTTATTGCTGAGTAGTACCCTTTTGTGTGGCAGGATCACAGTTTATTTATTCACTCTCCCATGGAAGGACGTTCAGGTCCTTTTCTGTTTTGGCAATTATGACGTGGAAGTGTTTTGAACAGTGCGGTGACAAAGCTAGATTTACGTTTTGATGTCTGTCAGGCTTAACCTGTACATCAGAGGTGGTTTAGTTTCAGTTCCCTTCTCCCCCCGCACCCCACTTTGGAAATCTCTTGTAATAATAGCATCTCCTGTGAAAGGTAAAGCCACATTGCCTTGCACACCTCCAGTAATGGGGAACTCTCTACTTCCAGAGACAGCCTCCTTCATTACAGCACAGCTCCCACCAAGAGACAATTCTGCTTCATATGGAACCCAAATTTACCTTCCTGCAGCCTCCCTACACAGATGGGCTCTGTTCAGTGAGGGCAGGAAGAGCCCATCTCTCCCTTTGCCCCTGGAGAGCCCTTCAAAGACTTCAAGAAGCATCCTGCTCTTCTCCAACTTACATAGCCATCTTTCCTTCCCCCTGTATCCTTAGATATGGCTCCATTTCACTCATTCACCTGCTACACTCACTGTCACATTTTACTTTGCTTATGTCCTATAAGCAGCTCAGCCAAATCTTGAGGGACACAAGATTTGTGTGTGTAGAAAGAGTCAGTCTCCAGAGGGACAGACAGGTGGCAAATTCTAGCTCTACCTTAACAAACTATGTCACTTCATCTCTTTGAGACTTGTGTAGGTCATTCAAGTGTCCTAGGAAATAGACTCTGAGATTTACATGGAGTTTATTAGGTAGTATGCATGGGAGAAACATCCATGAGGGATGAAGGAAGTTGATTGATTCAGTGCAAGAGGTGTCCAATGACCCTGCATGGACTTTTGGGGCTGGGTGGCTCTTCAGCCCTCTTCCAAATAATGAAAAGAGGGTTGTGGCCTTTGTAGGGACATTAATGCGTCATTCATATAGGCTGGCCCTGGCTTGGGGATGTTAAGGTTGGGTGAGGCAGCTCTATTCTCCAAGGGTAATTCCTAGGAAGGTACTTGCCGTGAGCAGCCAATACTTCTGGCAGCTGAGGAATGAGAGCCTCTGCCCTTTGGTGGGTCCTGGGTCGCAAGACCACAGCATCCACTACTGCTTCCTTTCTTCCCTCTGTTCCATAGTAAGAGGCATTAAATCATGTATTCCCAATGCCTGGCACATAGTTAACTGCTGAATTATTATTTTATTAATATTTCAGTGGATACAACAATTCCAGTGGGATCTGAGTAATGAGGGGCAGGCTAGACCATCACCTCCCTAATTCTAGACTTTTATCTAGCTTTCTGGCAGCTCTGTTGTCTGGTGACTCCCTGACTTTCCTTGAGGAGTTCCAGAGTAGGTAGTGGCTGGGGTCAAGTCCCACAAGGAGAAACAATCCTCAGACCCAGGATCTGAGACCTAGCATTGACATCACCTAATTATACTTTTTCTTTTTTTCTTTTTCTTTTTATTTGATTTTTATTTGTTTGTTTGTTTGTTTGTCTTTCAGAAGCACCAGTGTCAGCAGAAAAGACCATTTTCTCAAGAATGGTAAGGCAGCTACTAAGCCTTCTGGCCTTCCCTCTGCAGAGAGAAGTCCTTTCATCCATGCTGGGAAACCAGCCTTACTCTTCTCCATACTCCTGTTCAGACTCCTTCAATGGCCTCCATGTAGCCAGAGTGGCCTCCTGAGCCTGTGCATTCCTGAGATTACCGCCTCCAGGCAGAGCAGGCCAAAGTCCTGTGTCTGGCCTCAGAGCCCTCCGGGTGTGCCCCAACCTGACCTCCAAGCCCCTTTCTTCAGTGAGCTCATCTGACCTGGCTCAGCGGGACCGAACATTCTCTCGGCTTGGCAAAGTGCACACACACAGGCCACAGGGGTCAGGCCAAACAGGTGGCCCCTGCACAGTGAATGGCCCACATCTCATCATTCATTCCTTCACTCTGAGTGGGCAAACACCAAGTTGCTCCTGAACCTGATTTCTCCTTGGCTCTGAGTCTGGTGCCCAGTGATCTCAAGGCAGTGGTCCTGGAACCCTGAACCCATCTTCAAATAGATGAATGAGAAGGCTCAAAACTAACTTCCCATGAGGCAGCCCCAGCTTCTTCCCTGTCAGTCCATCAGAACCCAGCCCCATTTACTTGGTGCCAAATAAAGAGTCAAATACTTTACTTACAGTACTTCCATTAATCCTATGTGAGAAGAACATAATAATAATAATAATTATTATTATTATTTTATCATTTTGCAGAACCAAGGAGTTGAACACAAGGCTTTACCTATGCCAGGCAAGTGCTTCACCACTGAGCTGCATCCTCAGCCTCTTTTTAATTTTTCATCTTGAGACAGCATCTCACTAAGTTCGCATAGGCTGCCTCTGGCCTTGCAATTCTACTGCCTCAGCCACCTGAGTCACTAGGATTATAGGCATCCACCATGGTGCACGGCAGGACACTGTAATTTATAATCTTTACAGATGAAGAAATTGAGGCTCAGAGAATGGAAATAGCTCATCCAGGTTTTCACAGCTAGTCAGTGACAGAACTCAGGTCTCTAGAGCCTGGGCTTTGACTGCTGCACTGCACTGCCTCACTTACCCTGTCCCTATTGCAGGCCCCAGTCTCACTCTTGACCCAGTTCTGACCTTGAGGCATAGCCTGAAACTCTTTCAGACTGAGCCTCATGAAGCTCTAAGCCCTGTCTCATTTCTCCATTCCCCCACACTATGCAGACTTCCTGCAGAAGGCCTGATAGATCTTGTAGGCCAGAGGGAGCACAGGAGGCCCTGAGGAGTAAAAGGCTGCCTGGGAATGATGAATAGTTCTATCTCCTAGGGTCCTTAATCAGACCAGCAGCAGAGGTTTAGCAGAGTCAGACCCTCTGAGGCATGTGTGACTAGTACCCAGGAGTTTGAGGGCACAAACTCACTCACACATATACATATAAATATAGCTGGATGCCAACATATTTGGGCTTAGCAGACACATGTACATACTTATGCACATATTTAGTCACAAGCACAAACATGTGCACATGCACAGACACACTGCAGGTTCCCGAGTGGTTGGTTTCATGTTAACTGGACCCATACTGGGGCCTCTCTGGCTCCAAAGAGAGCACACAGGTCCCTTTCCACTACCTCTGAGTCCCTGAGTCACCTCCCCTTTCTTCTCTCTTCCACAGCCCATCTGTGACCACATGGCAGAACCTCCACATTGTTCCCAGACACCCAACCTTGTCTGTGGCACTGACGGGGTCACATACTACAATGAATGCCATCTCTGCGTGACCCGGATGTAAGTTCCCCCACCCCAGCTTGCTTGGGGGGCCCCAACTCTAGTGCATACAAGTCCGAAAGGAGTGAGACTTGACCACTTCTTCCTTCACACCCACTTAGCCTAAGAAGTTAATGAGCCCAAGTGTAAATCCAAAGGACATGGCTCCAAGCAGAAAGCCAGATGCTGGTGAGGGTTGGGGCAGGCGCTCTTTTCCTTTTCCTACCCTTGACTGACTGGTGACCTCATTTGTTCTTTCATTCCTCTATCCAATAATTATTTTTAAAATATTTTTTGGCTGGGCATGGTGGCACATGCCTGACTGTAATCTTGGCACTTGGGAGGCTAAGGCAGGATTGACACAAGTTCAACGCCAGCTTGATCTACACAGAAAGCTCCAGGGCAGCCTGGGTTATATATCAAAGCCCTGTCTCAAACAAACAAACAAACAAACAAAAACATCTCGGCACAGTGGCTCACGCCTATAAACCCAGCAACTCAGGAGGCAAATTTGAGGCCAGAGGCAGCCTGGATAATTTTTTAATCTCAAGATTTAAAAAGAGGCTGAGGGTACAATTTAGTAGTAGGGCACTTGCAAAGCCTTGGGTTCAGCTCCTAAGTGCTGCCAAAAACTTTTTTTTTTTTTTTTCCTGAAGCAGAGTCTCACTCTGTAGCCCAGGCTGGCTTGGAACTTGGTATGTAACCCAGGCTGGCCTCAAACTAATGATCTTCCTGCCTCAGCCTCTCAAGTGCTGAGATTATTAGCATATGCCATCACACCTGGTTAGCCAACAATTATTTATTGAGCACTTAGTTTGCACAAGGCACTAAGGATAGAACAGAGCATAAGAAGTTAGGCAGCAGCGCTGGTCTCCTGGGGCATACAGTCAGGCTAAAGGAGAGGCCCAGATGGTGGTTAGCTAATTGCAGCAGAGTGCCCAAAACTCAGATGGCACACATGGGAGCAGTGAAAGGACAGGGACAGGGAAGAGTGCCTGAAGAGGTAACACCTGAGCTCCGCCCTGAGGGATAAGTAGAAATTAGCTAGAAAAAAAGGAAGAAGAAAGGGAGCTAATTCCAAGTAGAAGAAAGGATATTTGGAAAGGTCTAGAAAGGAAAGAAATTTTATATTTGAGGAACTGTAAGACCTTGGACATGCTGGAGTGTGAAGGTTAAGGGAGACTCAGGGAGAAGTGAGTAGGAGCCAGAACATGACTTTGGTGTATCAGGTTACCTACTTGGTCACAGTTTCCTAACCAGCAAAACCCTCAGAGTCTGCCTGAGAGTGAAATGAGATCATGGAAGAGAAGTCCTTGGAAACTGCAAAGCTCTGGGCAGATGTGAAAGTTTGTATTGGAGGAAATATAAGGAGGAACAGGAAATTGTTCTAGCTTAGAAAAAGGTCATGAAAATAGAAGACCCCAGGAGATACATTGTGAAAAGAACTGATTGGCTTGGTATGGGATTGGACAGGAAGAGTGAAGGGAGGGAGGAGGAAAGAGAAATGTGCTGATTGGGTTTTTTTTGTTTTATTTTGTTTTTTCCTTTTTGTTTTGAGACAAGGTTTTGCTATATTGCCATGACTGGGCTTTTAACATGCTTATTTATAACTTGTGGGCTTGGGTGGCTGGTGGTACCACGTGCTGAGATGGGGATTATGGAGGCAGGGTGTGGTGGCTTTCAGGGGCAATGATGCTTTTGGGTAGTTGAGCCTGCTGTGTCCCAGAAGTGCTATGCAATGGGCAACTACTCGAATAGGCAGGAGAGGTCGGGGCTGGAGACAGATTTGGCAGCCATCAGCATGTAGTGGTAGTTGAAACCCCAGGAAGCTGCAATATCCCAGGGGGAGGGTATGGAAGAGGGAAAGGTTATAGAAGGATGTGCTCACAGACCCCTGGGATCTGCCCTGCATCTGCACCAGGGGTGGAGGTGGGGTGAGTAGGGTGCCTGGATGGATTGGGCCTGGTCCTTGAGGAGTACATCACAGTTCCCACAGATATGGCCTCATCCTTGTCTCCTGTGATTCTAGAAAAACCAAAAAGGACATCCAGATCTTGAAGGATGGCAAATGCTGACCTCAAAGGAGCATCCCAAGCCATGACGGCTCAGGCTGGAGTATACCAAGGGGCACGGAGAGGATGTGTTGTGAAATAAAAGATCCAGCCCAACCAGTAAAGTTGACTAGTGTCTTTGGGGACTCTGGAGAGGTGGCTGTGATAAAGGATGGGATGGATCTTGCTCTGAATCCAAGGTCCAGCACCACTCCACCTCTGTAGTATTCCTAAATTATGTCACATGTCCCCTTAAGGGTCCCAGTTATCTTCCATCTGCTTG